>CATNWA010013632.1:0-11419 GCA_951230385.1 Staurois parvus
CTCTGTCAGTTGTTCCGCATCTCTGTTCTTTCCCTGTACTGGCCCGCAGTCTCGGGTCATCTCATTACTATATCCGCAGTCTCTGGTCTTTCTCCTGTACTGGGGCCGCAGTCTCTGGTCATCCCGTACTGTGCCCCGCAGTCTCGGGCATCTCCTGTACGGCCGGTCTCGGGTCCCCCTGTACTGTTCCGCAGTCTCGGTTCATCTCCTTCGTGTCGCAGTCTCGGGTCCCCCCTTCTTTTCCCATCAGGCTCTCCGTACGGCCCAGTCTCTGGTCCCTCCGAACTGTGCCCTTTTGGGTTCTATTTTTTTTTTTTAAAAAACTAAGCCCGGGGCCCCCCCAACGTCGAGGACTTTAACGCCCCCTGTTTAAAAATTTTGGGGCCCCCGGACTAGACATCAAATTCAATCTGACCCAGCAAACACTTTTTTAACGGGTACAACAATTTTTGGTTTTTTTTCCTTTGGAAAAGGTTTTATAAATGATTAAAGCTGCCGAGAAAAAACCCCTTCATTTTAAATGTTTTGCCCTCACCCTTAAACGCCTTTTTTTTGGACAGTGGTCTTTTAACCCCCCTTTGGCAGTTCCCGGTGTACGGGGGTAAATTTTTTAAAAACCAAGAAGGGAAACCCCGAGCACACTCGGCTTCCCCAGCAGCTTCTCTGGGGCCCTGCACACTACCTTGCCTTTTCGCTCCCACGAGGCCCCTGCAGCGCCCCGCCACCCCCTCCGGCGGATCCCGGGCATCGGGTTTCCGGGGTTCCGGTCCCCTTACGCGGAACTTCGGGCGGCGGAACCGGGGGGAAATTAAAATTTTTTTTAAAAATGAATTTTTGGCGTCATTGCTGTTTCACTGCTTTTAAATAACATTTTGTCCCCACTACCTTTGTCCTTCCCTCCTCTTTTGGACGTTTTTTCTGCCTGGAAACTTAGAAAAGTCCGGGCGGCCAAAAAGCCCCTTTTACTCAAAAGCGTTTTAGAACAGCTAGTAAAATCAGAACCACTGCAGAATTTAGTAAATAATTTTTTGGGGAAATTCGCATCAAACTGAAAAAAGATTTTTCAACTTTGCTCAGCATGTGCAATTTTTCCTCGTATTTTTAAAATTTCAGGTTTTTGGGTTTATTTTATTGAATTAAATTTATTTTTATTATATTATTATTTTTTTATGATTATTTATTAAATTATAGATGTTATGATTTCGTGTTTCAGGTTTAATCATATCCGAATGTTTTAAAGACTCTTTTTCGGATAGATATTCAGTGATTATTCCTAAAAATTAACAAAGCCTGACAATAAAAAAACTACATATTATCCATAGCAAAAAATGGTACCCGCTACCGCATTCAAGCACAAAAAATCCGGACAAGAATCCATAATACCGCCAAGGAGGTTAAAGAAGTTGAAAAATAACAAGAATTACTGGATCACCATGAAAATCAAGTTAATAAGGAAAACTAATTCAGCTACCACATACAAGGATAATTAAGCTGCAATGAAATTACATTTTTGTTTTGGGGGTTTTAATACACTATTAATGCAGTCCACAAGTCAAAAAACATAAAGTGGTTTTAAAGATAGAAGGTACCTAGGGCTCATGCACACAGACGTTTGCAAACTCTCCTAGAAGCCTTTCACTCCTCTCGGCAAAAAAAGCACCTGAGCCTCGTGCGCTTGTCCTTTTAAAAGCGTTACTGAGATGCATTTTACAGACATCAAGTGCATGGTTGTTAATAATTTTCATAGTGCTAGACAAGACATTTATTCTTGCGATTGAAATGAATTAACGCGCAGGTGCTAAACAAAACTAGTGTATTAGCAAGCATTTAGACTTGTTTACAAGTGTCAAGCTCTTTTTTTTTTGCCAACCTCTGCTGCTCTAGAAACGCCGTGGGCGGTGGGTTTATTCCTCTGCCTCTAAAAGCTCTTGTTGCTAAATGCTGATAAAGACCTAAGTATCCTGTATACATAGGCATAATAACATCAAGGGGAGATTAGAGGCAGGGAAAAAAAACCTGACACCCCTAAAAACATCCAGTGTGTCATAAGATGCCTAATACATTCTCTGCATTAAGGTAAAAACGCTTCTGTGTGCAGCTGCACCCTAACCAGACCCCACTTAGGGGCTCAAGCCACTCAGGGTGTTTTTTGCCACTTTTAGGGCATTAGGCAATTTTTTTTTTACTTCTTTTCAAATTGAACCCTTCAAGTTTAACCTATGTGTCCAAATGCACACATAGACTTTTAGAAGCTTTTAAGTAGGCAGTATTATTTACAGGCAGGAAAAAAAACCCAGGCCAGTGCGTCCAGAGCAAACAGCTAAACATGCCTAAAAGTGCCCTAAACGCGTGTTAACACTAGGTGCGTTTAGCACGTTGAAACATTGGATAAATATCAATGACCAGAAATAATTTTTTATTCTGGCCGAATGAAATGAATTAACGCCCTAGTGCTACACACGCTTCTAAACAGCGCCATAAGCGCTTGTATAAAAGTTGCTAGAGCGAGTATATTTTTACAAGAGTCCAGGCGTTTTTTCAGCAAAAACGCATGTTGCCTCCAAGGAGGAAGGCTTCTAGGATAGTTTTTTTTTAACATCCCTGGTGTGCATGAGGTGAGTCAGTACTTAACTTGAGACTGATATTGGATCCAGAGCGCTGTGCCCGAGAGAGCCGCAGCTTCTCTCTGCTCTCAATCCCTCCTCACAATTCGGATTAATAGCAGTGAGAGTCAATGACATCAGACTGACATCAGTTGTTTCAAGGATCATCTAGAGATTAGGTTGATAGCCTGTGGGGGACACATTGTACATGCGGGGCTATGTTATTTCCATTATGAACTTACAAGGAGCAGTTCGTCTGACACTGTAAATGTTAGCATATCTTCTTGTTCCTATGTTTGTCGAGAGGCATAGGGGGTTATTTCCTAAAAAACTACATGGTAGCCAAAATCAGGTGCAGCTTTGCTATAGAAACCAATCCAGACTTCCAGGCGATTTATTGGTCAAAGCTTACTTAACCACTTGAGTCTCCTGAGGATTTACCCCCCTTAATGACCTGGTCCCCTCTTTTTGCTACTTGGCGCTGCACTAATTCAACTGATAATTGCGCGTGTCATTGCACATGCCTGCACCCAACACGAAATTTACGTCCTTATTATTCACACAAATAGAGCTTTCATTCGGTGGTATTTTGATCATCCTGTGCGCTTTTTAATTTCTATCACCTCTATAAACAAAAAAAGGCCCAAAAATTTTGAAGAAAACCAATCTTTCTTTTTATTGTCAGCTAAAAAAAAATATATAGTAAACTCAAAGTTGGTTATAAATTTAGGCCAAAATGTATTCTGCTACATGTTTTGGTAAAAAAAAATCCTAATAAGTGTATATTGATTGCTTTGTGTGGAAGTTATAAGCGTCTTTACAAAACTAATGGTATAAATACTGCAATTTTCGCCATTTTTCGCTGCTTATACAGCGCTGCGTCTAGTTTAAAACGGACAATTGCACGGTCATGCAATATGGTACATAAAATGAAATTTACATCCTTTTTTCCCCACAAATTGAGACTTTCTTTCGGTGGTATTTGATCGCCTGTACGGTTTTTATTTTTTGCGCTATAAAAAAAAAGGGGCCGGACAATTTTGAGGAAAAAAAAACAATATTTTGGACTTTTTGCTATAAAACATGTCCCAGTAAAAAAAAAAATGCAAAAATCAAATTTAGTGCATAAATTTCTGCCACAATGTATTCTGTGACATGTCTTTGCTAAAAAATATAATAAATAAGAAAAAAATAACTAAATATAATATAAAAATTAAAAAAAATAAAATTTAAAAAAATAAAAAAAAAAACAATACGTTGTAAATTAATTGGTTTAACGTGGAAAGTTTTTATTGTTTACAGACAAATGGCGGGGAAAGATACTGGGATTTTTTTAGGGTTTTTTTTATACTGATAATGGCGGCGATCAGCGAATTATGGCGGCGATCAGGGAACTTTATGGCAGCGTACCAGCGGGAATTATGGCGTACTGCGGACTGCGGCGTGACATTTTTTGACATTGGGGGTACAGACTTGTGGGTCACTGACATCCCCAAAAACACTAATACAGTGAATCAGTGCACAAAAAAAAAAACAAAAAATTGTACTACTTGTACTAATGGTCACTGGGGAGGGAGGGGTTTAACCATTATTTAGCAGGGAAGGGTTTATAGGAGTGAGGGGAGTGTTTTACTATGGGCGGGGTGTGTTACAGGGGCGGGACAAGGCTGATAGAGAAGAAAAAAACTGTTCTTTTCTCGAACAGCTCATCCTCGAGCTGACAGGGATAGTGACAAGACAGCCACAGCTACTTGCAGCTTTGCTCTCTGTCACTTTTTGCCGTCCGTATCGCCGTGTACATAGCCGCTAGGAAGCGGCTTGTGACCCTGCGACTGACAACTTCGTGCAGAGAACCGCGGGACAAATAGGGTGGCGGGCGTGCCTCGCGCGTGCCCCCTATTTGTTTACAAAACACAGGTCTATTAAAACAATTGTTTTGCCTGTGAGTGCCGCCCCCTGGCCGCCGAATGTACAGTAGTGGTGGGCTGGGGGTGGCTGGGCGGCATGCGGTATAAACAATCTAGAAATTAGAAGCAATTGGCTACCAATACCACAGCATCATCAACACCAATTCTGAGTGCTCCAGTTTTTAATAAATCTCCGCCCAGATAACTTTTCTGTAATCAAATGACCCACCAGTTCTTGCGAGAGGTGTGCAATCACACAAGAAACTGGGGCCCGTTTCTCATGCTTTCTCAGTGTGGGTGGTCTTTTTGTCTGCATATTGTAATGTTGGATTTATATCTGTGAGACATGTTACCTTCATTATTAAAATGATAGTTTCAATTATGACACACTTATTATTATATATTATAATATTTTTACCTTAATGCACCTCTATTCGATGTTGATCCACAAGTTTGCATCACTGCTCACGATCTCTTTGCAACACTGGGCTCAGAGCCATTGCTCCATGCTGCTTCAGTCATAGCCAGTGAGGAGAGAGCAGGGGCCAGGGGCCAACCCACATTGGTGGGTGGTGTTAAAGTACACACAGAGTATAGAGCTTCGGAGCAAAGCCCGTATGTTGCCCCCATAGCACCATATGTGAGGTGGAGCCAGGAGCGCTGGCAGGGGATTCCAGGAAGAGGAGGAACGGGCTACCCTGTGCACAGACAACCAATGCACAGAGCAGTGTAGGTATACCCCTGTTTTTGGTCCCCCCTTCCATTTTTTCAATTCTGATTTTAAAATGTAAAGTTGTTGCATGGGACAGTGGTTGTCAAATGATACATAAGACATTTCTTTTTTTGCTTACACAAGTCTTAAGCCTAGTACCCCTATCAGAAAATCGCAACGAAAAATACCCGAGCTTTCAAAGCAATTGTATGATAATCTGATTGTTGGTACACAGCTTTTGACTGAAAGTAATTTGAAGGGACAAGCATGAAAAATTTTTTTATAATACAACGATATTAGATCGTAACGATTTTAATTTAATCATACAGTTTTTCATCCCAAAAATAAAATACAAATAGTATTACGTCACTTCTGAATTTTTATTCTGTTGTACAAAGAATTTTCGTAATTTTAATAAACCTCTTTCACTTACGACATTGAGACTAGCATTCAAAAGAACATGGACAATTTGTCAGATGCTAATACCTCTTTGTGTGTATGGAGCTTTAGTAGTAGAGGGGGAACAGCGTCCTTACTTGCTCCACCTGCAATCCACTTATCCTCCTTGCCTGGGAAATGGCTGCAACATTACACCATGTGAACTTTGATACATGCTTTCTCCTTAAGTGGATGTGAGACGTGAAATGCGCTTCTTTTGGGTTTCTCATAAAGGTTCATTACCAAGATGCAATCAATTGAAACATGTTAGAGCACTACTTTTTTTATTTGACAAATATATATTGTCATTGCCAATCTCAATGAAAGAAGTTTGTCTGATGAGTACATGGTAGTACAGACTAATATACAAGGGATTTGTTGTAAGCATTGTGTACCCCAAAAAATGTTTATTTTTATGATGTTTTTAGTGAAAGACATATATTGTAATAAAGTATTAACATTTAAAATGGTCTATACTGTTGGCACCCTCCTCCCACTATTTATATGATTTACTATCTCAGAAAGCAAAGTCAGGTCTCATGTAAAAAAAAACCTGTCAACACAGATAATAAATCGTAGCTTCCACTCACACTGTCAAAAAATAAAGTCAGCAGCTAAAAAAATACTGTAGCATGCTGACTTTAAAAAAACAGCCACATTACCTGTCCCTCGGTCCCGTGGTGTGTCCCCCACATCCCATTTCAACCGCCGTCCTGTATTCTAGGAGGCCGCATCTTCAGTGTGGCACCCGCTGTGATAGCTGGAGGCATCCACAGCTGGGTAACCCACTTGCGCCATGTTGGAGCTAGCGCTGCACTTCATGAATGGTCCTGTAAGCCTTTGGGACCCTGTCACGTGTCCAAAAGACTACAGAGGGAGGGAGGGAGGACACCTTCCCAGTTTCCCGACCGCCTAGGCAATCCGGTACTGGAAGTGGAGCGGGTAACCTGTCAAATTCGGGTACCCACTCCACCCCCAAAGGTGCCAAGTCTTTAACTGGGGTAGCGGGAGCAGTCCTTAAAAACCGGAACTTCCCCTTTTGGGTGGAGCTCCGCTTTAAGGATAACGCCATGGAGTTTGAAGCTTAAAAATTAGGTCAGCTTAGACAGATTCCCTTATTCCAGTCCTGGTGCTTTATAAATTCTGAACTTCCTAAAATCAAAGAAAATACATAGTTTAAAATAAATACATTTTAACCTGTAGCCAAAATAATTGCCACTCTATTCTGCCAGTCTTGTAAATCACCTCCACCCTGGACTAAAGAGTCAGCAAAAGACACACTATTCCACTATACCATGTATTTTAACTGCAGTAGTAAAATAGGCTTAGAGCAATATATCATATTTATTTGTTCTAAACTGTTTTTTTTTTGTTTACATTTCTTCAGTTACCTTTTTGGTTTTTTTGTTAGGCAAATGACGTCATACATCCCAAGATCCACCAGAGTGGAGGAGGGGTTTTCTTAACTAAGCACGTCCCTCCTGCTTGTATGTCTGAACTAAGGGGCAAAAAATGGATTCCAGGAAGTCAACACTACATGGATATCTGCCTTCACTCAAGATGGCCATGGCCAGAAATGCAAGGTCCAGTTTTTTTTTTCAAATGATTTCTCACAAAGTGAGCATGTATACATGGGATGGATGGGGTAGTTAGATTTGAATATTAAAGAGAAAGTTTTTTTTTTTTTTTTTACAAATTAATAAGTACCTAGGTGGAAGACCAACAACAATCCAGTGCTTCAACAGTCCCCGTCAACTCTAAAGGCAGGAACTGAGCGACAAAACACTGCTGATCGCTCACTGTTTCTTCCCTGCTGCTCTGAGTAGTGAGCAGTGACCTGTCAGTCACCACTGTCTGCTTCTGACCCTTCCCCCCAGTGCTCACTGATGCTGGGCTGTGAAGGGGGTGGGAGCGGCTGGCCTTGGTGCTCTTGGCAGCTCGTTGAGAGCTTGAGCCAGTACTGGTCCAGTTTTCCTGGGTGGAAATTCCCAACCATAGTCCAGATTTTTTTCCCGGAGCCTGGAATGGCTGAGCAACATCAAATGTACTTCTGCACTCCGTCATCCATAGAAGAGTAGTCAAAACAAGCTTTGGCTGCACTTCTCCTTTTGAAAAATTTAAGTTACATAGCAATTTTCTGCTTTGTGGTGACTCAGATGCAGTATAATGCAGCACAGAATGCAAGTAACTCTGCATTTGTTGAGAAAAAAAAATTCCCCTGGCTGATTATTAATCAGTTCTGCACTTGCAAGGGTTTATCTAAGAGGAAACTGGCAGGCTCTGCATCATCACTTTACAGTAGATGTGATTTCCCTTTTGGAAGTATCTCACCAAAAATTACGTTATTGTACCAGGGGATCCCCAAGATCTGACTTGTATCTTTGCGCAGACTGGGAAATCAAAGCCAATCACACAAGCAGGAAATGACATTTCAGTGAGGGCGTTTTGTACACCATCTACTGTACAGAATACCTTCAGTAGCCATACTGCATTGCATTATAAAGAAAATAAAAAAGAACTTCAGATTAAAAAGGAAGGAAAGTTTTAACAGCATTACATATTTGACAATGTTTTTTTGTTTAATGTGTATTTTTATACTATTATTATAATTTTTTTTATTAGCTATTTTTTTCCCATGAAAGTGGAGCTACCATTTAACATTCCAGGTGTTTTAAACATGATGATCCTGGGTATGATATGAAGTAGATTCCTTCTTGTTTTTTCCAATAGGCAACCATAGATAATTAGCTCTTTTTAATAGATCAACAGTAGTATCAACGGAGAAAATTTCCTTCTTATCTAAATAGTTTAAGTCTTTTCAAGGTTCCCTGAAGGATAGTCTATATGACTTACTACCAGTGAGAGATTTAGTAATGATTGACACTGGAAAATGTTCACTCAAACAGTATGACAATCTTTGTCTCTTGCATTGCCCACCTTTACTTCTGAAGATTTTGGAGTCATCCTTTACACATTTGGCTTGCAATC
Source organism: Staurois parvus (assembly GCA_951230385.1). NCBI lineage: Eukaryota > Metazoa > Chordata > Amphibia > Anura > Ranidae > Staurois > Staurois parvus. Next base: position 8,649 of record CATNWA010013632.1, read on the forward strand.
AATGCAAGTAATGGAAACAACTGATGATATTTATCCCAGTAACCTAGACTGGACTACCCCCCGCAGGAAGAATGCATCCAGGGCCAACCTGATAAACACCTATAAAATCACTTAAGGCTTCCCATAAACATTTTTACCAGGAATAATTTTTCCACGGTTGTGCAGTGTGTCCCATCTCTAATTCAAACTACTAATTGTAGTACTTACCTACAAAAAATGTGGATTTATTACAAATTTAAGTGAATGAAGTTTGTTACATGTTCACCAGTGTACTGAATTATCACCTAATGGCCGAATGATTATTTTAGGAGTATCACCTTTGACAACTCAGACTTTTCACTGAGATAAAATGATTCATACATGCAAGTCTTGTCCCTCAGCTTGTAACTATGACAGTGAAAGAATATTCTCTACATATTTGTGTATGGTCAATCAAATAACATTTCAGAGAGAATCGCCACCTACTTTAGTTGAGAGGTGTGGCACTATGCTGCCCTAGCAATTTGCATGATTTATAGACAAAATGTGGGGAACTACCATTGCTACCTTTTGTTTTATACTACAGTATATATATACAGGGGGGCAAAAAAAAAAAGTAATTTTAATCCCCAAGCCCCCAAACCCCAAAATTTTTGTTGGGGGGGTGCAGTTCTCTCCCACTCTAAAAAGATGAGAGCCGGCCTTAATTGGCACCATAGGTAGATCTCCAACTATGAGAGACAAAAAGAGAAAAAAATCCAGACAATCACATTGCTGATTTGAAAGAATTATATTGCAAATTATGGTGGAAAATACGTATTTGGTCAAAATCAAAAGTTCATCTCATACTTTTTTATATATCCTTTGTTGGCAATGACAGAGGTCAAACGTTTTCCTGTTAAGTCTTCACAAGGTTGCACAACACTGTTTTTTTCTGGTATGATGTCGCCTAATCCTACCACTGCAAATCTCCTCTAGAGTCAGTGGATGTTTTCGGGGTGGCTGTCACTGGCAACACTGACTATCAACTCCCTCCAATAGGTTTCTATGGTGTTGAGATCTGGAGACTGGCTAGGCCACTCCAGGACCTTGAAATGCTTCTTACGAAACCACTCCCGTTGCCCGGACGGTTGTTTGGGATCCTAAATCATGTTTTGGGAAACCCGAGTTTCCCTTAATGTCCTTGTGATGGAAAGGGGGGTTTTCACTCAAAATTCCCGGATACATGGCCCCCCTTTATTCTGTCCCCGTACAAAGAACGGTTTGTTTGCCCTTTTTCGGAAAAACAGCCCCAAAACCGATGTGCCCCCCCCCCAGGGTTCACAGTAGGGATGGTGTTTTTTGAATGCAACTCAGATTCCCTCTCCCCCAAACCCCGAAAGAGCGGGGGTTTTCTAAAACCAAAAAAGTTCCCATTTTTGGTTTTTTAAAATTTACCCTAGAATTCTCCCCTTTTTCGGATCACCAAAAAGCCCCTCTAGCCAAAATTAGAAGGGCCCGGACATGTACTGGGTTTGCAGGGGGAAAACGTCTGGCACTGCCCGGTCTGAGTCCCTGGCGACGTAGTGGGGTTACTGATGGTTAGCCTTTGTTACGTTGGGTTTCCCGCTCTCGAGGTTTATTCATTAGGTCCCCCCCATGTGGTTTTTGGGATTTTTGGGTCACCGTTCTTGGTCATTTTGACCCCGGGGGTTTTTAGGGTTTTTGGTGGAAACCCCGCCAAGGGGGATTATCAGTAGTTTGATGTCTTTTCCCTTTTCTAATTATTTTCTCCCACCCGTTGATTTGTTCACAAACCCAAACTGCTTGCCAATGCAGATTCGCTTTCCAGCCGGGCAGGTCTACCCAAATTTTTTTTCTGGTTCCTTTTGACAGCTCTTTGGTTTTTCCCTAGTGGGTTTGGAGGTTTTGACTGTTTTTTATGTTTTGGACGGGGGTTTTTTACTGATAACAATTCAAAAAAGGTGCCATTGATTCCCGGTAATGATGGGACAGAGGAGGCCCCTTAAAAGAAGAAGGTACAGGGCTTTTGAGAGCCAGAAAACTTGTTGTTTTTTAGGTGACCAATACTTTTTTTCCCCCCTAATTTTGGGAAAAAAATTCTTTCCAAATCAGCCCAAAGGAATGTCTGGGTTTTTTTTCCCTTTTTTTTTGGGCTCCATAGTTAAAGGGACCTATGAGGGGGAAATTTAAAGGGCCCTCTTTAAACTTTTTAAGTGGGGAATTGCACAATTTGGGGGTGATAAAAAAATTTTTTTTCCCCACTGGTTTTATATATATTTTTTTAAGAATAAAAATTTTTTTGCTGCCAGAAAGAGAATTCCAAACATTTCCCATCCGAGTAAGTTTTTCCCGGGGGCCCACCGCTCCTAGTCATAGGTGGTTTATGATGCTGATTTTTTTGTCCAATTAATAGGTGTAGAAAGAGCAATGACGTTGAAAAAAAAATCATTCAACTAGCGAAAACTTACCAAAGTTGTATATTGCTGTGGTGTAAGTAAAACACAAGGGATTAGCCCAAACAGAAATTACAAAATGCATTTATAGGTTTTTTTTGGAGGTTTTTTTTAAAAAATAAATAGGGACATTCTAACTTGTACAGTTTAATTGACCCCAAAATTTTCAGTCGGGTACTTTAAAAAAATTTTAGTGCCTTGAAAAGTGGAACCTTGCCTTTAGAAAGGGCAACCCAATTTTGAAAAATTTATCCACCTGGTGCCCTTTTTAAAATAAATATAAAAACAGCGTTCGTTTAAGCCTTTAGAGTTTGTTAGAGAAACCCTTAGCGAACA
>CATNWA010013637.1:0-22002 GCA_951230385.1 Staurois parvus
TGTACCAACCCTTTAACCTCCCTAGTGGTCCTGATTATGTCCAGTATTTCTGTGCTCAAAGCGGTACATTTTTTGCATGGAAATATGTTGTTTTTTTATTGTAGGCTGTAATTCTTAGGAATACAGTAACTCACTAAAATATATCCGAACAAGAGTCTAGTAAACATCCCGGGTATGATAAAATTTGAAAACACAAAATTATAATATAATAAATAATCATAAAAAACATAATAATATAATAATAATAATAATAAATGTAATTCAATAATATAATCAAACCAAAAACACTGAAATTTGAAATATAGCGCCAAGTTCGCACATCACTGAGCAAAGTCGCAAATAGTTTTCAGTGTCTGATGACGGAATTCCCCACAAATCATTATCACTCAATTCTGCAAGTGGTTCTAATTTACTATCGCTGTTCTCTAGCCGGTCTAAAACTGCCTTTGACCGAAAGGGATGGGTTTTTGGACGCCATGGACGTTTCTCAGTTTTCAGGCAGAAAGAACAGTTAAAAATGCAGGCAGGGCGCTGGACAAAGCACTCGGGACAAAATGTATGTGAAATGGTTTGAAACAGTAATGTTATACTATGAAATTTTTAGTGTATTGAGTGAATGTCACTTTTAAAATGTTTGAATTTCCCGCCGGGTTCCGTTCCCCATACGTTCCGTATGTCCCAACGCTCGCAGGAACCGGAAGATGGTTGCCGGCATCAGCCGGAGGAGATGGCCAGGGATGCTGCAGGGGGGACATCGTGGAATCGCAGGGCAAGGTAAGTGCTGGAGGGAATCCCTGAGCAACGCTACATGGTATTCCCGAGTGTAGCGTAGCTCGGGGTTACCGCTTTTGGTACTGAAAGTTAACCCCGAGCTACACTCGGCAATACTGCCTGGGGGGTTAAATAAAGCAATTTAGTAGTAGCAGGGCTTGGCTCCTCAGATTTGCTTTATATAGGTTCCAGCCTTAGTACCCCAATAAGCAATGGGGGTACTAAGGCTATGCACTGAGTATTACTATTTCTGTCTTTTTCAAAGGACTATATTACAAATGCCCAGAGCCCATTAAAACAGATTACTTTACAGCCCTGGACCTTCTTTTTTTATGACAGTTACTAAGGTACAATTAAAGTTGGGTCAAGGGAGGTAAGAGAACCCCATTGACTTCTACCTCAAGAACTGGAGTTTTAAAATATGTGTGATATTAATGTGATGGCAAAATATGAGCTCAGGTTAAGTTACTGGGATTATTCCAGCAACCAGTTTCCACATGACAGCTGCCAAAAAAACCTCATAGAATCCCATCATATGTCACAAAATCAGTGAAACATAGAACATTTTCTAGAGACCTCCAAGCTCAACATATAAAAGGAGGTTTGGCATATAAAATAATCTTTGCAGATGGTGCCAGCTAGAGGAACCTTATGCTCCCTGTTGGTGGGGAATCAGGGAAGAGAATCTGGGCAGTGGCTCTGCCAGTTACATCCCGTGGGCTGGTGAATCTGGGTAGCAATGTTGCTGCCTGACTGTGAATGCAGCCAGTGGTGTTGCTATGGGAGGAACGTTTTGCAACTCTTCCCCTTCCTACCTAAAGCATGGGTGTCCGCGACAGCTGTATTTTCCACCAATGGGTTGGCCCAGCCCTGCTCATAGCTTGAAAAATAAAGATTGGAAGAGTAAAACAGGTCAGCCAGGATGCACGACATTTATATCTAGACTTGGCAGTAAGGTGCACCTTCTTTTTGTCCTGTAGTCTATTTTTAAATGTTTTCATCCAAGATGTACACAGTTTTTACCTAGAATTCATTATTTTTTTTTAACTGTATCCATATACAAAAATCAAGAGACCAGTGTTACTCCAAGTCCTGTGTACAGATCTCCATGGAAGAGCCAGGTGACGGCCAGACATGTGTGTTTCGTAACTAATTGATTTTTGTCTAAAAATTAGATTTTCGGAAATTCGGATATATATATAAATCTGTAAATGGACATAGTAACCAATGTGAACGAATCAGAAAAAAATTATGACTTTTTTTAACGAATGCATTTATTTCATTCAGACGACGTCATATGATTCAGTAGTAGTTCAGGCTCATGGGGAAATTGATTAAATTTTCAAATTCATTTGATATTTGTAATTTGTAATTGTCACCATCAGTCAGTTCAGTCCCACAGTCTACAACTGTATACAGTCCCTTAGGTTTGAAAAATTCAAGACTGCCAAATATTGTATTATTTATTCCGTTATGTCCAAAAATATTGAATTCTTCCAAAGAGTTTTGATATATAATAACAAATCCACCTGAAATATCAAATTCGAAAATTAATATATAGCAATCTTCTGAAAAAGCACCCGGACCAACACATATATGAAACGAAGGTGAAAATTAATCGGTTCAACATAAAGAATATGTTGAAATGAAATTCTTCAATTAACTAATGTATTGAAACAAAATAAAACGAAAATTTCTAATCGAAGTATCCGAAGTGGAATTCGAGTCGAATTTCGGAAAAATTTCGATTCGTGCCGAATCCGAAAAACAGCCTAATTCGGACGCGCGAATCGAAATTTTTCCGAAAATGGCGGCTGACATGTGCGGCGACGGAGCGGGGATGTCGGGGAAGGCGCGCAGACAAGGCGCGCTGCCCCATAATGCATTCCTCAACGACATGTGATCGCATCAGCCAATCAGCAGCCAGCCAGCCAGCACTGTGTAATGGTCGAGGTATATATAGCGGCCATTTTGGAAATCTTCATTTGCCTGCAGTCATTGAACAGAGGCAGACCGCTCTGTACTAGGGACAGGGACAGAGTTAGGGCCACAGAAACGAGAATTGGGGACAGAGAGAAGTTACTTAGGGACAGAGAACCATTACTCAGGGACACAGACTTGTTAATGAGGGCCACAGAATCGTTATTTAGGGACAAAGAAACGCTAGTTAGGGCCACAGAATTCATACTCAGGGACAGACAGAATTGTTACTCAGTGCCAGAGAATTGTTACTTAGGGCCACAGAAACGTTATTAGGGCCACAGAATTTTTACTCAGGGACAGACAGAATTGTTACTGAGTGCCAGAGAATTGTTACTCAGGGACAGACAGAATTGTTACTGAGTGCCAGAGAATTCTTACTCAGGGCCACAGAATTCTCAGGGACAGACAGAATTGTTACAGACAGAATTGTTACTCAGGGACAGACAGAATTGTTACTGAGTGCCAGAGAATTGTTACTCAGGGACAGACAGAATTGTTACTGAGTGCCAGAGAATTGTTACTCAGGGACAGACAGAATTGTTACTGAGTGCCAGAGAATTGTTACTCAGGGACAGACAGAATTGTTACTGAGTGACAGAGAATTGTTACTTGCACAGACACAGAATTGTTACTTGTTACAGACACAGAATTGTTACTGCACACAGACACACAGAATTGTTACTCAGGGCCACAGAATTGTTACTCAGGGACAGACAGAATTGTTACTACAGAATTGTTACTCAGGGACAGACAGAATTGTTACTCAGGGACAGACAGAATTGTTTGTTACAGAATTGTTACAGACAGAGAATTGTTACTCAGACAGACAGGACAGACAGAATTGTTACTGAGTGCCACAGAATTGTTACTACTCAGGGACAGACAGAATTGTTACTGAGTGCCAGAGAATTGTTATTGTTCTCACAGACACAAAATTGTTACTTGCACAGACACAGAATTGTTACTTGCACAGACACAGAATTGTTACTCAGGGCCACAGAATTCATACTCAGGGACAGACAGAATTGTTACTGAGTGCCAGAGAATTGTTACTCAGGGACAGACAGAATTGTTACTGAGTGCCAGAGAATTGTTACTCTCACAGACACAAAATTGTTACTTGCACAGACACACAATTGAATTGTTACTCAGCACAGACACAGAATTGTTACTCACAGGCCACAGAATTGTTACTCAGGGACAGACAGAATTGTTACTGAGTGCCAGAGAATTTTACTCAGAGGGACAGACAGAATTGTTACTGAGTGCCAGAGAATTGTTACTACAGACAGAATTGTTACTGAGTGCCAGAGAATTGTTACTCAGGGACAGACAGAATTGTTACTGAGTGACAGAGAATTGTTACTTCACAGACACAGAATTGTTACACACAGACACAGAATTGTTACTCAGCACAGACACAGAATTGTTACTCAGGCCACAGAATTGTTACTCAGGGACAGACAGAATTGTTACTGAGTGCCAGAGAATTGTTTACTCAGGGACAGACAGAATTGTTACTGAGTGCCAGAGAATTGTTACTCTCACAGACACAAAATTGTTACTTGCACAGACACAGAATTGTTACTTGCACAGACAGAATTGTTACTACACAGTGCCACAGAATTGTTACTACTCAGACAGAACAGACAGAATTGTTACTCAGGACAGAGTGCCAGAGAATTGTTACTCAGGGACAGACAGAATTGTTACTGAGTGCCACAGAATTGTTACTCAGGGACAGACAGAATTGTTACTGAGTGCACAGAGAATTGTTACACAGACACAGAATTGTTACTGCAGACACAGAATTGTTACTGCACAGACAGCCACAGAATTGTTACTCAGGCCACAGAATTGTTACTCAGGGACAGACAGAATTGTTACTGAGTGCCAGAAGAATTGTTACTCAGGGACAGACAGAATTGTTACTGAGTGCCAGAGAATTGTTACTCTCACAGACACAAAATTGTTACTTGCACAGACACAGAATTGTTACTTGCACACACACACAGAATTGTTACTCAGGGCCACAGAATTCATACTCAGGGACAGACAGAATTGTTACTGAGTGCCAGAGAATTGTTACTCAGGGACAGACAGAATTGTTACTGACAGTGACAGAATTGTTACTCAGGGACAGACAGAATTGTTACTGAGTGCCACAGAATTGTTTACTCAGGCACAGACAGAATTGTTACTACTGCACAGACAGAGAATTGTTACTCAGGGACACAGAATTGTTACACACAGAATTGTTACTCAGGGACAGACAGAATTGTTACTGAGTGCACAGAGACACACAGAATTGTTACTGAGTGCCAGAGAATTGTTACAGACAGAATTGTTACTGAGTGCCACAGAATTGTTACTCAGGGACAGACAGAATTGTTACTGAGTGCCAGAGAATTGTTACTCAGCACAGACAGAATTGTTACAGACAGAATTGTTACTCACAGACACACAGAATTGTTACTTGCACAGACACAGAATTGTTACTTGCACAGACAGAATTGTTACTCAGGGCCACAGAATTGTCATACTCAGGGACAGACAGAATTGTTACTGAGTGCCAGAGAATTGTTACTCAGGGACAGACAGAATTGTTACTGAGTGCCAGAGAATTGTTACTCTCACAGACACAGAGAATTGTTACTCTGCACAGACAGAATTGTTACTTGCACAGACACAGAATTGTTACTCAGCACACAGACAGAATTGTTACTCAGTGCCAGAGAATTGTTACTCAGGGAGGGACAGACAGAATTGTTACTGAGTGCCAGAGAATTGTTACTCAGGGACAGACAGAATTGTTACTGAGTGCCAGAGAATTGTTACTCAGTGCACAGACAGAATTGTTTACTCAGACACAGAATTGTTACAGCACAGAATTGTTTACTGACACAGAGACAGACAGAATTGTTTACACAGAATTGTTACTCACAGACACACAGAATTGTTACTCGCACAGACAGAGACACAGAATTGTTACTCAGGCACAGACACAGAATTGTTTACACATTCTCAGGGACAGACAGAATTGTTACAGTGCCACAGAATTGTTACTCAGGGACAGACAGAATTGTTACTGAGTGCCAGAGAATTGTTACTCAGGGACAGACAGAATTGTTACTGAGTGCCAGAGAATTGTTACTCTCACAGACACAAAATTGTTACTTGCACAGACACAGAATTGTTACTTGCACAGACACACAATTGTTACTGAGTGCCAGAGAATTGTTACTCAGGGACAGACAGAATTGTTACTCAGTGACCACAGAATTGTTACTCAGACAGACAATTGTTACTGAGAATTGTTACTCAGGGCCAGAGAATTGTTACTCAGGGACAGACAGAATTGTTACTGAGTGCCAGAGAATTGTTACTCAGGGACAGACAGAATTTACTGAGTGCCAGAGAATTGTTACAGACACAGAATTGTTACTGAGACACACAAATTTGTTACTCAGGGACACACAAATTGTTACTGACACAGAATTGTTACTCGCACAGACACACAGAATTGTTTACTGCACAGACACAGAATTGTTACTCAGGGAGAGACAGAATTGTTACTCAGGGCCACAGAATTGTTACTCAGGGACAGACAGAATTGTTACTGAGTGCCAGAGAATTGTTACTCAGGGACAGACAGAATTGTTACTGAGTGCACAGAATTGTTATTGCACAGACACAAAGAATTGTTACTTGCACAGACACAGAATTGTTTTACACATTGTTACTCAGGGCCACAGAATTCATACTCAGGGACAGACAGAATTGTTACTGAGTGCCAGAGAATTCTTACTCAGGGGCAGACAGAATTGTTACTGAGGGACAGACAGAATTGTTACTCTCAGGGACAGACAGAATTGTTACTGAGTGCCAGAGAATTGTTACTCAGGGAGAATTGTTACTGCAGAATTGTTACAGACACAGAATTGTTACTGCCAGAGAATTGTTACACAGAATTGTTACTGACAGACACAAATTGTTACACACACAGACACAAATTGTTACTTGCACAGACACAGAATTGTTACAGGGCACACAGACACACAGAATTGTTACTCAGGGCCACAGAATGTTACTCAGGGACAGACAGAATTGTTACTGAGTGCCAGAGAATTGTTACTCAGGGACACCTAATCGTTGAATTAAATAGTATGTCAGACAACATGCAGAGGAGTGGCAGAGGAGGCAATGTTTTAGGAGCGAGCAGACGTGGCAGCAGAGGAAGGGGTCGAGGCAGCAGTAGCAGCAGCCAGCAGCCCAGGCCAGTGCTCCCGGTGTCATCCAGCGGTCGTGTCTCCACCGACAACCCTGCCGTCATTGATTGGTTGGCTCGGTCTCGTCTCTTCCTCTTCCCAGGTCACCTCTGACACCTACAGCCAACGGTCGGTGGGTACGTCAGACACAACCGTTAGTTGGCATGGCCCGGGACCAAGCCCACTGAAATCACGTGTGTGTCCACCCTGCCCCTGTCCCTGCTGTGCTGTCACCCCTCACCAAGCGAAGTGGGCTCATCGCATGCTGTGGGCTCAGCCCCAGCTAACAGAGTGAGGAAGAGCTAACAGGGGCGGTCAGGAACGGGGGGAGACATCGGCCTTTTCAGCAGCCAAGCGAACAGTGGCGAGTACTGGCGAGGAGAGTGGCTCGGTAGCCGGTCTAGAGACAGGTCTGTCCTCCTGACCCAGACGCAGCCGAGGGGGCTAGTAGTGAGGCGGAGACCCTACTTGATGATGAGGAGGTTGATCGCACTTGGCAGCCTCGTCGTCATCAGGCAATTTCTTCCGCATCATCAGGAGAAGAGGGTGGCAGCTTGGCAGCGAGCAAAACAGTCGGTGGGTTGTGGGTTGCCCAGGAGACAGCAGCAGGGTCGCATCAGTGTCAGTGGAGCCAAACGTCCACGGAGTAGAGCACCAGCTACCACCCACTGCAGCCTACCACCACGGCCAGTAGTGGTGCCGGTGCGCACAGAGAAGTAGCAGTAGCAGTCAGCCAGTGAAGAGTAGCGGGGGCAAAGTTTCCTACTCGGTGGTGTGGCAATTTTTCCTCAAGCCGCCCGGAAGAAGTAAACGTAGCCGTATGTCGACTATGTGGCCAGAAATGCAAGCGTGGCCAGGGGGCCCATGTTGGGACTACAGCGTTGCGTCAGCATATGCAGCGTCACCATTCGGTGGCCTGGGAAAACCGTGATAAACATACGGCGGCCCCTGCCTGCCCCCAGCCCCCGCTCCATCACCCGCTCCGTTACTTGCTCCGTCACCCGACGTCGTCAATCGCCCTCTATCAGCCAGTCAAGGCTCCAACACCTCTGCTGCTGGGGGGGAGTTGTCGCTCATTGGCATCTTCCGCTCGTTCAGATGCTCCTCCTTCTCCTGCTACTCCTCTTCTCGGATTCCGTCAACAGTCTTTCTTGGAATCCGTATCCAAGAGACAACAGTTTGCGAGCACGCACCCGACGGTGCAAAAGCTGAACGTCCTCCTGTCCAAGTTGCTGGTGCTGCAGTCCCTCCCTTTCCAAACTGGTGGACTCAGCACCTTTCCGAGAAATGATGGCTTGTGCCGCGCCGCGGTGGAGAGTGCCAAGCCGTCATTTCTTTGCCCAAAAGGCAGTGCCAGCCCTGCATTCACATGTAGAAGAGATGGTGGGCCAGTCTTTGAGCATGTCGGTCTCTGCCAAAGTGCACGGCAGCGCCGACGTGTGGAGCTGTAACTACGGTCAGGGACAGTACATGTCATTTACGGCCCCCACTGGGTGAACGTGGTGCCGGCACAGCCGCACCAGCAACTTGGACAGGTCACGACGCTTTTGCCTCCACGTTTGCACGTCCTTGGTCCAGCAAGCATCCGCCTCCGCCTCTACCACCTCTTTTTCCGCCGTGTCCTCAGCCGCCACCCCCGTGCCAAGTCCCATTACCCGACCGGCATATCACATGTGCAGGGCGCAACGGTGTCACGCTGTGCTGCACCTGGTATGCCTTGGCGAACGTAGTCACACAGGGGAGGAACTGCTGAGTGTAATGAACAGAGAAATCGACAGATGGCTGTCTCCGCGCAAACTAAAAATCGGAACCATGTTGACTGACAACGGAAAGAACATGGTGTCTGCTCTGCGTCAAGGAAGGTTGTGCCATGCGCCATGCATGGCTCACGTGTGTTCAATCTGGTTGTCAAGCGGTTCCTAAAATCCACCACCATCCCACTGCAAGACATCCTTAAAATGTCACGTAAACTGTGCATGCATTTCAGCCATTCCTACACCGCAAAGAACACCCTCATTGAGCTGCAGCGGCAGAACGGAATTCCACAGCATCGCCTGATCTGCGACGTTGCACAAGGTGGAATTCAACCCTACACATGTTAGACCGCCTTTACGAGCAGCGAAAGGCCATCACCGATTTCCTGATGTTACAAGCGGATAAAGGTACTCCCCTGTGTAACTTAGATGTCAGCCATTGGCAGCTCATGCGTGACACCTGCCGCTTGCTCAGGCCCTTTGAGGAGGCCACGCTATTCGTGAGTCGGCAGGACTATGGGATGAACGACGTCATTCCTCTGTTGCACGTCCTGGAACAAATGCTGTTAACAATGGCTGGTCAGGGTGCGGTAGACGTGGCGCACAGATCTCAACGCCACATGACCCCTGTGGGGGCAGGACAGGAAGAGAGAGGAGGAGGTAGAGGAGGACATTTGTGCTCAGGAATTATTGAGTGAAATGGGTGGTTTTTCCACTCAGCGGACAGGAGTGGAGGAGCAGGAGCATCTGGTAGAGAGAGGAGGAGGAGGAGGAGACAGAGGACCCAGACGCACCGTGGCAGTATGCTGTGGAGATGGGCAGGCAGGGAGTCCCTCGCATTCCTTGGCACAAATGGCCCATAGCATGCTCGGTTGCTTGCGTAGCGACAGCCGAATAATAACCATCAGACAGAGGGATGACTTTTGGCTGTCCACCTTGTTGGACCCTCGCTACCGGTCCAAAATGGTGGCCTTTTTCACACCTGCTGAGAGGGAGGCCAAAATTACGTACTATAAAAACCACCTATGTAGTCAGTTGGTCTCTGCCTTTGTGCGCCAACGTCCATCCTCAGACACTGTGGGCCCTGTGCGCCTGTGCGCTCGCGTTCCGCTGGCATGGCAGCAGGGGAGGGGAGGGGGGGTGGTAGGAGCAGTGGCAGCTCCACCAGCAGCGGCTGCCTCAGTCTGCAGTCGATGATGAGTAGCTTTCTTCACCAGCGCAGTGAGGAAACTACTAACCAGCCAGCAGCAGCAGCAGCAGCATCAGGTGGACCTGACCTGGAGCAGGAGCTCAAACAACAGGCTTGGGCCTACTTGGACAGACAGCACCGAGGTGCCAACCGAGGTAGACAATCCCCTTGACTACTGGGCAACGAAACTTGACCTTTGGCCCCAACTAGCTGAATTTGCCCTTGAAAGGCTGTCATGCCCGTGCCAGTAGCGTGGCATCGGAGCGGTGTTTAGTGCGGCAGGAGGTATTGTAACTCCGCGGAGGACGACGAGGACACGACTGTCCACCCAAAGTGTGGAGAGACTCACGTTTGTGAAAATGAATCAGGCGTGGATTAGTCTGGATTTCAAACCACCAGTTCCTGACACAACTGACTAAATCCGCCATGAATCATGCCTCAAACATGTGCCACTTTCAGGTCTCCTCACACTGCTGGTGTGTTGAATTTTTTGACATAGGGTGCTGGCAGATTACGGGCCTCCTATAGCTGCTGCCAGGCCCCTAATCTGCCATAGGCCCCTATATACCGCCTCCTCCTGCTGCTGCCAGGTCCAGAGTCTCTCATGGGTCCCTGTACGGGCCCTTGCATTGCTGCTGTCTCCATCGCCACACTCTGCTGCCATGTGCCACTTTCAGGTCTCTTCACTGGTGTGTTGGGTGCAGGCAATTTTTTTGACATAGGGTGCAGGCAGATTACGGGCCTCACATAGCTGCTGCCAGGCCCCTAATCTGCCATGGGCCCCTATATACCGCCTCCCTGCTGCTGCCAGTCCAGAGTCTCTCATGGGTCCCTGTACGGCCTCCCATTGCTGCTGTCTCCATCGCCACACTCTGCTGCCATGTGCCACTTTCAGGTCTCTTCACACTGCTGGTGTGTTAAATTTTTTGACATAGGGTGCTGCAGATTACGGGCCTCACATAGCTGCTGCCAGGCCCCTAATCTGCCATGGGCCCCTATATACCGCCTCCTCTGCTGCTGCTGCCAAGTCCAGAGTCTCTCATGGGTCCCTGTACGGCCTCCCATTGCTGCTGTCTCCATCGCCACACTCTGCTGCCATGTGCCACTTTCAGGTCTCTTCACACTGCTGTGTGTGTTAAATTTTTTGACATAGGGTGCAGGCAGATTACGGGCCTCACATAGCTGCTGCCAGGCCCCTCATGCCATAGCCCCTGCTGCCAGGCCCCTAATCTGCCATGGGCCCCTATATACCGCCTCCTCATGCTGCTGCCAGTCTGCTGTCTCTCATGGGTCCCTGTACGGCCTCCCATTGCTGCTGTCTCCATCGCCACACTCTGCTGCCATGTGCCACTTTCAGGTCTCTTCACACTGCTGGTGTTTTTAAATTTTTTGACATAGGGCTGCAGGCAGATTACGGGCCTCACATAGCTGCTGCCAGGCCCCTAATCTGCCATGGGCCCCTATATACCGCCTCCTCCTGCTGCTGCCAGGTCCAGAGTCTCTCATGGGTCCCTGTACGGCCTCCCATTGCTGCTGTCTCCATCGCCACACTCTGCTGCCATGTGCCACTTTCAGGTCTCTTCACACTGCTGGTGTGTTAAATTTTTTGACATAGGGTGCAGGCAGATTACGGGCCTCACATAGCTGCTGCCAGGCCCCTAATCTGCCATGGGCCCCCCTATATGCTGCTGCCCGCCTCCTCATGCTGCTGCCAAGTCCAGAGTCTGTCATGGGTCCCTGTACGGCCTCCCATTGCTGCTGTCTCCATCGCCACACTCTGCTGCCATGTGCCACTTTCAGGTCTCTTCACACTGCTGGTGTGTTAAATTTTTTGACATAGGGTGCAGGCAGATTACGGGCCTCACATAGCTGCTGCCAGGCCCCTAATCTGCCATGGGCCCCTATACCTGCCTACCGCCTCCTCTGCTGCTGCCAAGTCCAGAGTCTGTCATGGGTCCCTGTACGGCCTCCCATTGCTGCTGTCTCCATCGCCACACTCTGCTGCCATGTGCCACTTTCAGGTCTCTTCACACTGCTGGTGTGTTAAATTTTTTGACATAGGGTGCAGGCAGATTACGGGCCTCACATAGCTGCTGCCAGGCCCCTAATCTGCCATGGGCCCCCCCTATATACCCTCTCCTCTGCTGCTGCCAAGTCCAGAGTCTGTCATGGGTCCCTGTACGGCCTCCCATTGCTGCTGTCCTCCATCGCCACACTCTGCTGCCATGTGCCACTTTCAGGTCTCTTCACACTGCTGGTGTGTTAAATTTTTTGACATAGGGTGCAGGCAGATTACGGGCCTCACATAGCTGCTGCCAGGCCCCTAATCTGCCATGGGCCCCTATATATACCCTCCTGCTGCTGCTGCAGCCAAGTCCAGAGTCTCTCATACGGGTCCCTGTACTGGCCTCCCATTGCTGCTGTCTCCATCTGCCACACTCTGCTGCCATGTGCCACTTTCAGGTCTCTCTTCACACTGCTGGTGTGTTAAATTTTTTGACATAGGGTGCAGGCAGATTACGGGCCTCACATAGCTGCTGCCAGGCCCCTAATCTGCCATGGGCCCCTATATACCGCCTCCTCATGCTGCTGCCAAGTCCAGAGTCTGTCATGGGTCCCTGTACGGCCTCCCATTGCTGCTGTCTCCATCGCCACACTCTGCTGCCATGTGCCACTTTCAGGTCTCTTCACACTGCTGGTGTGTGTTTAAATTTTTTGACATAGGGTGCAGGCAGATTACGGGCCTCACATAGCTGCTGCCAGGCCCCTAATCTGCCATGGGCCCCTATATACCGCCTCCTCCTGCCTGCCTCATGCTGCAGAGCCTGTCCTGAGTCTGTCATGGGTCCCTGTACGGCCTCTGCTGCTGCTCCATCATCGCCACACTCTGCTGCCATGTGCCACACTTTCAGGTCTCTTCACACTGCTGGTGTGTTAAATTTTTTGACATAGGGTGCAGGCAGATTACGGGCCCTCACATAGCTGCTGCCAGGCCCCTAATCTGCCATGGGCCCCTATATACCGCCTCCTCATGCTGCTGCCAAGTCCAGAGTCTGTCATGGGTCCCTGTACGGCCTCCCATTGCTGCTGTCTCCATCGCCACACTCTGCTGCCATGTGCCACTTTCAGGTCTCTTCACACTGCTGGTGTGTTAAATTTTTTGACATAGGGTGCAGGCAGATTACGGGCCTCACATAGCTGCTGCTCAGGCCCCTAATCTGCCATGGCCCCCCTATACCGCCTCCCATGCCTCCTCCATGCTGCTGCCAGTCCAGAGTCTCTCATGGGTCCCTGTACGGCCTCCCATTGCTGCTGTCTCCATCGCCACACTCTGCTGCCATGTGCCACTTTCAGGTCTCTTCACACTGCTGGTGTGTTTAAATTTTTTGACATAGGGTGCAGGCAGATTACGGGCCTGGCAGATTACGGGCCTCACATAGCTGCTGCCAGGCCCCTAATCTGCCATGGGCCCCTATGCTGCCTCCTCTGCTGCTGCTGCCAAGTCCAGAGTCTGTCATGGGTCCCTGTACGGCCTCCCATTGCTGCTGTCTCCATCGCCACACTCTGCTGCCATGTGCCACTTTCAGGTCTCTTCACACTGCTGGTGTGTTAAATTTTTTGACATAGGGTGCAGGCAGATTACGGGCCTCACATAGCTGCTGCCAGGCCCCTAATCTGCCATGGGCCCCCCCTATATACCTCCTCATGCTGCCTGCTGCTGCTGCCAAGTCCAGAGTCTCTGTCATGGGTCCCTGTACGGCCTCCCATTGCTGCTGTCTCCATCGCCACACTCTGCTGCCATGTGCCACTTTCAGGTCTCTTCACACTGTGGTGTGTTAAATTTTTTGACATAGGGTGCAGGCAGATTACGGGCCTCACATAGCTGCTGCCAGGCCCCTAATCTGCCATGGGCCCCTATATATACCGCCTCCTCATGCTGCTGCCAAGTCCAGAGTCTGTCATGGGTCCCTGTACGGCCTCCCATTGCTGCTGTCTCCATCGCCACACTCTGCTGCCATGTGCCACTTTCAGGTCTCTTCACACTGCTGGTGTGTTAAATTTTTTGACATAGGGTGCAGGCAGATTACGGGCCTCACATAGCTGCTGCCAGGCCCCTAATCTGCCATGGGCCCCCCTATATACCGCCTCCTCATGCTGCTGCCAAGTCCAGAGTCTGTCATGGGTCCCTGTACGGCCTCCCATTGCTGCTGTCTCCATCGCCACACACACTGCTCTGCTGCCATGTGCCACTTTCAGGTCTCTTCACACTGCTGGTGTGTTTTTTTTTTGACATAGGGTGCAGGCACGGGCCTCACATACTGGGCCCACATAGCTGCTGCCAGGCCCCTAATCTGCCATGGGCCCCTATATACCGCCTCCTCCTGCTGCTGCCAAGTCCAGAGTCTCTCATGGGTCCCTGTACGGCCTCCCATTGCTGCTGTCTCCATCGCCACACTCTCTGCCATGTGCCACTTTCAGGTCTCTTCACACTGCTGGTGTGTTAAATTTTTTGACATAGGGTGCAGGCAGATTACGGGCCTCACATAGCTGCTGCCAGGCCCCCCTAATCTGCCATGGGCCCCTATATACCGCCTCCTCATGCTGCTGCCAAGTCCAGAGTCTGTCATGGGTCCCTGTACGGCCTCCCATTGCTGCTGTCTCCATCTCCATCGCCACACTCTGCTGCCATGTGCCACTTTCAGGTCTTTCACACTGCTGTGTGTGTTTAAATTTTTTGACATAGGGTGCAGGCAGATTACGGGCCTCACATAGCTGCTGCCAGGCCCCTAATCTGCCATGGGCCCCCTATATACCGCCTCCTCATGCTGCTGCCAAGTCCAGAGTCTGTCATGGGTCCCTGTACGGCCTCCCATGCTGCTGCTGTCTCCATCGCCACACTCTGCTGCCATGTGCCACTTTCAGGTCTCTTCACACTGTGGTGTGTTAAATTTTTTGACATAGGGTGCAGGCAGATTACGGGCCTCACATAGCTGCTGCCAGGCCCCTAATCTGCCATGGGCCCCTATATACCGCCTCCTCATGCTGCTGCCAAGTCCAGAGTCTGTCATGGGTCCCTGTACGGCCTCCCATTGCTGCTGTCTCCATCGCCACACTCTGCTGCCATGTGCCACTTTCAGGTCTCTTCACACTGCTGGTGTGTTAAATTTTTTGACATAGGGTGCAGGCAGATTACGGGCCTCACATATAGCTGCTGCCAGGCCCCTAATCTGCCATGGGCCCCTATATATGCTGCGCCTCCTCATGCTGCTGCCAAGTCCAGAGTCTCTCATGGGTCCCTGTACGGCCTCCCATTGCTGCTGTCTCCATCGCCACACTCTGCTGCCATGTGCCACTTTCAGGTCTCTTCACACTGCTGGTGTGTTAAATTTTTTGACATAGGGTGCAGGCAGATTACGGGCCTCACATAGCTGCTGCCAGGCCCCTAATCTGCCATGGGCCCCTATATACCGCCTCCTGCTGCTGCTGCCAAGTCCAGAGTCTCTCATGGGTCCCTGTACGGCCTCCCATTGCTGCTGTCTCCATCGCCACACTCTGCTGCCATGTGCCACTTTCAGGTCTCTCTTCACACTGCTGGTGTGTTAAATTTTTTGACATAGGGTGCAGGCAGATTACGGGCCTCACATAGCTGCTGCCAGGCCCCTAATCTGCCATGGGCCCCTATATACCGCCTCCTCATGCTGCCAAGTCCAGAGTCCAGGGTCCCTGTCGGGTCCCTGTACGGCCTCCCATTGCTGCTGTCTCCATCGCCACACTCTGCTGCCATGTGCCACTTTCAGGTCTCTTCACACTGCTGGTGTGTTAAATTTTTTGACATAGGGTGGCAGATTACGGGCCTCACATAGCTGCTGCCAGGCCCCTAATCTGCCATGGGCCCCCCTATATACCGCCTCCTGCATGCTGCTGCAGCCAGAGTCTCTCATGGGTCCCTGTACGGCCTCCCATTGCTGCTGTCTCACTCGCCTGCCTGCTGCATGTGCCACTTTCAGGTCTCTTCACACTGCTGGTGTGTTAAATTTTTTGACATAGGGTGCAGGCAGATTACGGGCCTCACATAGCTGCTGCCAGGCCCCTAATCTGCCATGGGCCCCTATATACCTACCGCCTCCTCATGCTGCTGCCAAGTCCAGAGTCTGTCATGGGTCCCTGTACGGCCTCCCATTGCTGCTGTCTCCATCGCCACACTCTGCTGCCATGTGCCACTTTCAGGTCTCTTCACACTGTGTGTTTTTAAATTTTTTGACATAGGGTGCAGGCAGATTACGGGCCTCACATAGCTGCTGCCAGGCCCCTAATCTGCCATGGGCCCCTATATATACCGCCTCCTCATGCTGCTGCCAAGTCCAGAGTCTGTCATGGGTCCCTGTACGGCCTCCCATTGCTGCTGTCTCCATCGCCACACTCTGCTGCCATGTGCCACTTTCAGGTCTCTTCACACTGCTGGTGTGTTAAATTTTTTGACATAGGGTGCAGGCAGATTACGGGCCTCACATAGCTGCTGCCAGGCCCCTAATCTGCCATGGGCCCCTATATACCGCCTCCTCATGCTGCTGCCAAGTCCAGAGTCTGTCATGGGTCCCTGTACGGCCTCCCATTGCTGCTGTCTCCATCGCCACACTCTGCTGCCATGTGCCACTTTCAGGTCTCTTCACACTGCTGTGTGTGTTAAATTTTTTGACATAGGGTGCAGGCAGATTACGGGCCCACATAGCTGCTGCCAGGCCCCTAATCTGCCATGGGCCCCTATATACCGCCTCCTCATGCTGCTGCCAAGTCCAGAGTCTGTCATGGGTCCCTGTACGCCTCCCATTGCTGCTGTCTCCATCGCCACACTCTGCTGCCATGTGCCACTTTCAGGTCTCTTCACACTGCTGGTGTGTTAAATTTTTTGACATAGGGTGCAGGCAGATTACGGGCCTCACATAGCTGCTGCCAGGCCCCTAATCTGCCATGGGCCCCTATATACCTACCGCCTCCTCATGCTGCTGCCAAGTCCAGAGTCTGTCATGGGTCCCTGTACGGCCTCCCATTGCTGCTGTCTCCATCGCCACACTCTGCTGCCATGTGCCACTTTCAGGTCTCTTCACACTGCTGGTGTGTTAAATTTTTTGACATAGGGTGCAGGCAGATTACGGGCCTCACATAGCTGCTGCCAGGCCCCTAATCTGCCATGGGCCCCTATATACCGCCTCCTCATGCTGCTGCCAAGTCCAGAGTCTGTCATGGGTCCCTGTACGGCCTCCCATTGCTGCTGTCTCCATCGCCACACTCTGCTGCCATGTGCCACTTTCAGGTCTCTTCACACTGCTGGTGTGTTAAATTTTTTGACATAGGGTGCAGGCAGATTACGGGCCTCACATAGCTGCTGCCAGGCCCCTAATCTGCCATGGGCCCCTATATACCGCCTCCTCATGCTGCTGCCAAGTCCAGAGTCTGTCATGGGTCCCTGTACGGCCTCCCATTGCTGCTGTCTCCATCGCCACACTCTGCTGCCATGTGCCACTTTCAGGTCTCTTCACACTGCTGGTGTGTTAAATTTTTTGACATAGGGTGCAGGCAGATTACGGGCCTCACATAGCTGCTGCCAGGCCCCTAATCTGCCATGGGCCCCTATATACCGCCTCCTCATGCTGCTGCCAAGTCCAGAGTCTGTCATGGGTCCCTGTACGGCCTCCCATTGCTGCTGTCTCCATCGCCACACTCTGCTGCCATGTGCCACTTTCAGGTCTCTTCACACTGCTGGTGTGTTAAATTTTTTGACATAGGGTGCAGGCAGATTACGGGCCTCACATAGCTGCTGCCAGGCCCCTAATCTGCCATGGGCCCCCCTATATACCGCCTCCTCATGCTGCTGCCAAGTCCAGAGTCTGTCATGGGTCCCTGTACGGCCTCCCATTGCTGCTGTCTCCATCGCCACACTCTGCTGCCATGTGCCACTTTCAGGTCTCTTCACACTGCTGGTGTGTTAAATTTTTTGACATAGGGTGCAGGCAGATTACGGGCCTCACATAGCTGCTGCCAGGCCCCTAATCTGCCATGGGCCCCTATATACCGCCTCCTCATGCTGCTGCCAAGTCCAGAGTCTGTCATGGGTCCCTGTACGGCCTCCCATTGCTGCTGTCTCCATCGCCACACTCTGCTGCCATGTGCCACTTTCAGGTCTCTTCACACTGCTGGTGTGTTAAATTTTTTGACATAGGGTGCAGGCAGATTACGGGCCTCACATAGCTGCTGCCAGCCCCCCTAATCTGCCATGGGCCCCTATATACCGCCTCCTGCTGCTGCTGCCAAGTCCAGAGTCTCTCATGGGTCCCTGTACGGCCTCCCATTGCTGCTGTCTCCATCGCCACACTCTGCTGCCATGTGCCACTTTCAGGTCTCTTCACACTGCTGGTGTGTTAAATTTTTTGACATAGGGTGCAGGCAGATTACGGGCCTCACATAGCTGCTGCCAGGCCCCTAATCTGCCATGGGCCCCTATATACCGCCTCCTCATGCTGCTGCCAAGTCCAGAGTCTGTCATGGGTCCCTGTACGGCCTCCCATTGCTGCTGTCTCCATCGCCACACTCTGCTGCCATGTGCCACTTTCAGGTCTCTTCACACTGCTGGTGTGTTTAAATTTTTTGACATAGGGTGCAGGCAGATTACGGGCCTCACATAGCTGCTGCCAGGCCCCTAATCTGCCATGGGCCCCTATATACCGCCTCCTCCTCTGTGCCAAGTCCAGAGTCTCTCATGGGTCCCTGTACGGCCTCCCATTGCTGCTGTCTCCATCGCCACACTCTGCTGCCATGTGCCACTTTCAGGTCTCTTCACACTGCTGGTGTGTTAAATTTTTTGACATAGGGTGCAGGCAGATTACGGGCCTCACATAGCTGCTGCCAGGCCCCTAATCTGCCATGGGCCCCCTATATACCGCCTCCTCATGCTGCTGCCAAGTCCAGAGTCTGTCATGGGTCCCTGTACGGCCTCCCATTGCTGCTGTCTCTCCATCGCCACACTGCTGCTGCCATGTGCCACTTTTCAGGTCTCTTCACACTGCTGGTGTGTTAAATTTTTTGACATAGGGTGCAGGCAGATTACGGGCCTCACATAGCTGCTGCCAGGCCCCTAATCTGCCATGGGCCCCTATATACCGCCTCCTCTGCTGCTGCCAAGTCCAGAGTCTGTCATGGGTCCCTGTACGGCCTCCCATTGCTGCTGTCTCCATCGCCACACTCTGCTGCCATGTGCCACTTTCAGGTCTCTTCACACTGCTGGTGTGTGTTAATTTTTGACATAGGGTGCAGGCAGATTACGGGGCCTCACATAGCTGCTGCCAGGCCCCTAATCTGCCATGGGCCCCTATATACCGCCTCCTCATGCTGCTGCCAAGTCCAGAGTCTCTCATGGGTCCCTGTACGGCCTCCCATTGCTGCTGTCTCCATCGCCACACTCTGCTGCCATGTGCCACTTTCAGGTCTCTTCACACTGCTGGTGTGTTAAATTTTTTGACATAGGGTGCAGGCAGATTACGGGCCTCACATAGCTGCTGCCAGGCCCCTAATCTGCCATGGGCCCCTATATACCGCCTCCTCATGCTGCTGCCAAGTCCAGAGTCTCTCATGGGTCCCTGTACGGCCTCCCATTGCTGCTGTCTCCATCGCCACACTCTGCTGCCATGTGCCACTTTCAGGTCTCTTCACACTGCTGGTGTGTTAAATTTTTTGACATAGGGTGCAGGCAGATTACGGGCCTCACATAGCTGCTGCCAGGCCCCTAATCTGCCATGGGCCCCTATATACCGCCTCCTCATGCTGCTGCCAAGTCCAGAGTCTCTCATGGGTCCCTGTACGGCCTCCCATTGCTGCTGTCTCCATCGCCACACTCTGCTGCCATGTGCCACTTTCAGGTCTCTTCACACTGCTGGTGTGTTAAATTTTTTGACATAGGGTGCTGGCAGATTACGGGCCTCACATAGCTGCTGCCAGGCCCCTAATCTGCCATGGGCCCCTATATACCGCCTCCTCATGCTGCTGCCAAGTCCAGAGTCTGTCATGGGTCCCTGTACGGCCTCCCATTGCTGCTGTCTCCATCGCCACACTCTGCTGCCATGTGCCACTTTCAGGTCTCTTCACACTGCTGGTGTGTTAAATTTTTTGACATAGGGTGCAGGCAGATTACGGGCCTCACATAGCTGCTGCCAGGCCCCTAATCTGCCATGGGCCCCTATATACCGCCTCCTCATGCTGCTGCCAAGTCCAGAGTCTCTCATCTCATGGGTCCCTGTACGGCCTCCCCCATTGCTGCTGTCTCCATCGCCACACTCTGCTGCCATGTGCCACTTTCAGGTCTCTTCACACTGCTGGTGTGTTAAATTTTTTGACATAGGGTGCAGGCAGATTACGGGCCTCACATAGCTGCTGCCAGGCCCCTAATCTGCCATGGGCCCCTATATACCGCCTCCTCATGCTGCTGCCAAGTCCAGAGTCTGTCATGGGTCCCTGTACGGCCTCCCATTGCTGCTGTCTCCATCGCCACACTCTGCTGCCATGTGCCACTTTCAGGTCTCTTCACACTGCTGGTGTGTTAAATTTTTTGACATAGGGTGCAGGCAGATTACGGGCCTCCATAGCTGCTGCCAGGCCCCTAATCTGCCATGGGCCCCTATATACCGCCTCCTCATGCTGCTGCCAAGTTCAGAGTCTGTCATGGGTCCCTGTACGGCCTCCCATTGCTGCTGTCTCCATCGCCACACTCTGCCATGTGCCACTTTCAGGTCTCCTCACACTGCTGGTGTGTTGAATTTTTTGACATAGGGTGCTGGCAGATTACGGGCCTCCTATAGCTGCTGCCAGGCCCCTAATCTGCCATAAGCCCCTATATACCGCCTCCTCATGCTGCTGCCAAGTCCAGAGTCTGTCATGGGTCCCTGTACGGCCTCCCATTGCTGCTGTCTCCATCGCCACACTCTGCCATGTGCCACTTTCAGGTCTCCTCACACACTGCTGGTGTGTTGAATTTTTTGACATAGGGTGCTGGCAGATTACGGGCCTCCTATAGCTGCTGCCAGGCCCCTAATCTGCCGTAGGCCCCTATATACCGCCTCCTCATGCTGCTGCCAGGTCCAGAGTCTCTCATGGGTCCCTGTACGGCCTCCCATTGCTGCTGTCTCCATCGCCACACTCTGCCATGTGCCACTTTCAGGTCTCCTCACACTGCTGGTGTGTTCCATTTTTTGTCATAGGGTGCTGGCAGATTATGGGCCTCCCATAACTGCTGCCAGGCCCCTAATCTGCCATGGGCCCCTATACCGACTCCTCATGCTGTGACGTTGCAACAAGGTGGAATTCAACCCTACATATGTTAGACCGCCTTTACGAACAGCAAAAGGCCATCACAGATTTCCTGATGTTAAAAGCAGATAAAGGTACTCCCTGTGTAACTTAGATGTCAGCCATTGGCAGCTCATGCGTGACACCTGCGCTTGCTCAGGCCCTTTGAGGAGGCCACGCTATTCGTGAGTCGGCAGGACTATGGGATGAACGACGTCATTCCTCTGTTGCACGTCCTGGAACAAATGCTGTTAACAATGGCTGGTCAGGGTGCGGTAGACGTGGCGCACAGATCTCAACGCCACATGGCCCCTGTGGGGGCAGGACTGGAAGAAGAGGAGGAGGTAGAGGAGGACATTGGTGCTCAGGAATTATTGAGTGAAATGGGTGGTTTTTCCACTCAGCGGACAGGAGTGGAGGAGCAGGAGCATCTGGTAGAGGAGGAGGAAGAGGAGACAGAGGACCTAGACGCACCGTGGCAGTATGCTGTGGAGATGGAGGCAGGGAGTCCCTCGCATTCCTTGGCACAAATGGCCCATAGCATGCTCGGTTGCTTGCGTAGCGACAGCCGAATAATAACCATCAGACAGAGGGATGACTTTTGGCTGTCCACCTTGTTGGACCCTCGCTACCGTTCAAAAATGGTGGCCTTTTTCACACCTGCTGAGAGGGAGGCCAAAATAACGTACTATAAAAAACACCT